>OZ035823.1:49402137-49404637 GCA_964034765.1 Knipowitschia caucasica | reverse complement strand
GGGGGGGGGGGGGGGGGGGGGGGGGGGGGGGGGGGGGGGGGGGGGGGGGGGGGGGGGGGGGGGGGGGGGGGGGGGGGGGGGGGGGGGGGGGGGGGGGGGGGGGGGGGGGGGGGGGGTGGGGGGGGGGGGGGGGGGGGGGGGGGGGGGGGGGGGGGGGGGGGGGGGGGGGGGGGGGGGGGGGGGGGGGGGGGGGGGGGGGGGGGGGGGGGGGGGGGGGGGGGGGGGGGGGGGGGGGGGGGGGGGGGGGGGGGGGGGGGGGGGGGGGGGGGGGGGGGGGGGGGGGGGGGTGGGGGGGGGGGGGGGGGGGGGGGGGGGGGGGGAGGGGTGGGGGGTGGTGGGGTGGGTGGTGGGGGGGGGGGTGGGTGGGGGGTGGGGTGGGGTGGGGTGTGGGGGGGGTGGGGGGGGGGTGGGGGGGGGGTGGGGGGGTGAGGGGGGGGGTGTGGTGGTGGGTTGTGTGTGGGGGTGGGGGGGGGTGGGTTGGGGGGGGGGGGGGTGGTTGTGTGTGGGGGGGGGGGGGGGGGGGGGGGGGGGGGGGGGGGGGGGGGGGGGGGGGGGGTGGGTGGTGTGTGTGTGGGGGTGGTGGGGGTGGGGTGTGTGGTGGTGGGGGGGGGGGTGGGGGGGGGGGGGGGGGGGGGGGGGGGGGGGGGGGGGGGGGGGGGGGGGGGGGGGGGGGGGGGGGGGGGGGGGGGGGGGGGGGGGGGGGGGGGGGGGGGGGGGGGGGGGGGGGGGGGGGGGGGGGGGGGGGGGGGGGGGGGGGGGGGGGGGGGGGGGGGGGGGTGGGGGGGGGGGGGGGGGGGGGGGGGGGGGAGGGGTGGTGTGTGGTGGGGTGGGTGGGGGGGGGGGGGGGGGGGGGGGGGGGGGGGGGGGGGGGGGGGGGGGGGGGGGGGGGGGGGGGGGGGGGGGGGGGGGGGGGGGGGGGGGGGGGGGGGGGGGGGGGGGGGGGGGGGGGGGGGGGGGGGGGGGGGGGGGGGGGGGGGGGGGGGGGGGGGGGGGGGGGGGGGGGGGGGGGGGGGGGGGGGGGGGGGGGGGGGGTGGGGGGGGGGGGGGGGGGGGGGGGGGGGTGGGGGGGGGGGTGGGGGGGGGGGGGGGGGGGGGGGGGGGGGGGGGGGGGGGGGGTGGGTGTGTGGGGGGGGGGGGGGGGGGGGGGGGGGGGGGGGGGGGGGGGGGGGGGGGGGGGGGGGGGTGGGGGGGGGTGTGGTGGGGGGGGGGGGGGGGGGGGGGGGGGGGGGGGGGGGGGGGGGGGGGGGGGGGGGTTGTGGGTTGGTGGGGGGGGTGGGTGGGTGGGAGTGGGGTGTTGTGTTTGTTGTGTGTTTTTGTTGGTGTGTGTGTGTGTTGTGTTGTTTGTGTGTGTTTGGTGGTGTGGTGTGTGTGGTTGTGTGGGTGTGTGGGGGGGTGGGGGTGGGGGGGTGTGTGTGGGGTGTGGTGTGGTGTGTGTGTTTTTTTTTTTTTTTTTTTTTTGTTTGTTTGGTGGTGTTGTGTGTGTGTTGTTGTTTGTGTGTGGGGGGGGGGGGGGGGTGTGTGTGTGGGGGGGGGGGGGGGGGGGGGGGGGGGGGGGGGGGGGGGGGGGGGGGGGGGGGGGGGGGGGGGGGGGGGGGGGGGGGGGGGGGGGGGGGGGGGGGGGGGGGGGGGGGGGGGGGGGGGGGGGGGGGGGGGGGGGGGGGGGGGGGGGGGGGGGGGGGGGGGGGGGGGGGGGGGGGGGGGGGGGGGGGGGGGGGGGGGGGGGGGGGGGGGGGGGGGGGGGGGGGGGGGGGGGGGGGGGGGGGGGGGGGGGGGGGGGGGGGGTGGGTGGGGGGGGGTGGGGGGGGGGGGGGGGGGGGGGGGGGGGGGGGGGGGGGGGGGGGGGGGGGGGGGGGGGGGGGGGGGGGGGGGGGGGGGGGGGGGGGGGGGGGGGGGGGGGGGGGGGGGGGGGGGGGGGGGGGGGGGGGGGGGGGGGGGGGGGGGGGGGGGGGGGGGGGGGGGGGGGGGGGGGGGGGGGGGGGGGGGGGGGGGGGGGGGGGGGGGGTGTTTTGTGTGTGTTGTGTGTGGTTTTCTTTGTTTGTTTTTTGTGTTTGTGTTTTGGTTGTTGTTTTGTGGTGTGTTGTGTGTGTGTGTGTTTGTGTTGTTTTTTTTTTTTTTTTTTTTTTTGTTGTGTGTTTTGTTGTGTGGGGTTGTGGGGTGGGGGGGGGGGGGGGGGGGGGGGGGGGGGGGGGGGGGGGGGGGGGGGGGGGGGGGGGGGGGGGGGGGGGGGGGGGGGGGGGGGGGGGGGGGGGGGGGGGGGGGGGGGGGGGGGGGGGGGGGGGGGGGGGGGGGGGGGGGGGGGGGGGGGGGGTGGGGGGGGGGGGGGTGGGGGGGGGGGGGTGTGTGGGGGGGGGGGGTGGGGGGGGGTGGGGGGGGGGGGGGGGTGGGGTGGTGGTGGTTGGTGGGGTGGTGTGGTTGGGGGGGTTTTTTTTTTTTTGTTGTGTTGTGTGTGTGTTGTGTTGAGTGTTGTGGGTGTGTTGTGTGTGTGTGGGTGGTGTGTGGT
>OZ035823.1:49394637-49397137 GCA_964034765.1 Knipowitschia caucasica | reverse complement strand
GGGGGGGGGGGGGGGGTGGGGTGGGGGGGGGGGGGGGGGTGGGGGGGGGGGGGGGGGGGGGGGGGGGGGGGGGGGGGGGGGGGGGGGGGGGGGGGGGGGGGGGGGGGGGGGGGGGGGGGGGGGGGGGGGGGGGGGGGGGGGGGGGGGGGGGGGGGGGGTGGGGGGGGGGGGGGGGGGGGGGGGGGGGGGGGGGGGGGGGGGGGGGGGGGGGGGGGGGGGGGGGGGGGGGGGGGGGGGGGGGGGGGGGGGGGGGGGGGGGGGGGGGGGGGGGGGGGGGGGGGGGGGGGGGGGGGGGGGGGGGGGGGGGGGGGGGGGGGGGGGGGGGGGGGGGGGGGGGGGGGGGGGGGGGGGGGGGGGGGGGGGGGGGGGGGGGGGGGGGGGGGGGGGGGGGGGGGGGGGGGGGGGGGGGGGGGGGGGGGGGGGGGGGGGGGGGGGGGGGGGGGGGGGGGGGGGGGGGGGGGGGGGGGGGGGGGGGGGGGGGGGGGGGGGGGGGGGGGGGGTGGGGGGGGTTTGGGGGGGGGGGGTGGGGGGGGGGGGGGGGGGTGTGGGGGGGGGGGGGGGGGGGGGGGGGGGGGGGGGGGGGGGGGGGGGGGGGGGGGGGGGGGGGGGGGGGGGGGGGGGGGGGGGGGGGGGGGGGGGGGGGGGGGGGGGGGGGGGGGGGGGGGGGGGGGGGGGGGGGGGGGGGGGGGGGGGGGGGGGGGGGGGGGGGGGGGGGGGGGGGGGGGGGGGGGGGGGGGGGGGGGGGGGGGGGGGGGGGGGGGGGGGGGGGGGGGGGGGGGGGGGGGGGGGGGGGGGGGGGGGGGGGGGGGGGGGGGGGGGGGGGGGGGGGGGGGGGGGGGGGGGGGGGGGGGGGGGGGGGGGGGGGGGGGGGGGGGGGGGGGGGGGGGGGGGGGGGGGGGGGGGGGGGGGGGGGGGGGGGGGGGGGGGGGGGGGGGGGGGGGGGGGGGGGGGGGGGGGGGGGGGGGGGGGGGGGGGGGGGGGGGGGGGGGGGGGGGGGGGGGGGGGGGGGGGGGGGGGGGGGGGGGGGGGGGGGGGGGGGGGGGGGGGGGGGGGGGGGGGGGGGGGGGGGGGGGGGGGGGGGGGGGGGGGGGGGGGGGGGGGGGGGGGGGGGGGGGGGGGGGGGGGGGGGGGGGGGGGGGGGGGGGGGGGGGGGGGGGGGGGGGGGGGGGGGGGGGGGGGGGGGGGGGGGGGGGGGGGGGGGGGGGGGGGGGGGGGGGGGGGGGGGGGGGGGGGGGGGGGGGGGGGGGGGGGGGGGGGGGGGGGGGGGGGGGGGGGGGGGGGGGGGGGGGGGGGGGGGGGGGGGGGGGGGGGGGGGGGGGGGGGGGGGGGGGGGGGGGGGGGGGGGGGGGGGGGGGGGGGGGGGGGGGGGGGGGGGGGGGGGGGGGGGGGGGGGGGGGGGGGGGGGGGGGGGGGGGGGGGGGGGGGGGGGGGGGGGGGGGGGGGGGGGGGGGGGGGGGGGGGGGGGGGGGGGGGGGGGGGGGGGGGGGGGGGGGGGGGGGGGGGGGGGGGGGGGGGGGGGGGGGGGGGGGGGGGGGGGGGGGGGGGGGGGGGGGGGGGGGGGGGGGGGGGGGGGGGGGGGGGGGGGGGGGGGGGGGGGGGGGGGGGGGGGGGGGGGGGGGGGGGGGGGGGGGGGGGGGGGGGGGGGGGGGGGGGGGGGGGGGGGGGGGGGGGGGGGGGGGGGGGGGGGGGGGGGGGGGGGGGGGGGGGGGGGGGGGGGGGGGGGGGGGGGGGGGGGGGGGGGGGGGGGGGGGGGGGGGGGGGGGGGGGGGGGGGGGGGGGGGGGGGGGGGGGGGGGGGGGGGGGGGGGGGGGGGGGGGGGGGGGGGGGGGGGGGGGGGGGGGGGGGGGGGGGGGGGGGGGGGGGGGGGGGGGGGGGGGGGGGGGGGGGGGGGGGGGGGGGGGGGGGGGGGGGGGGGGGGGGGGGGGGGGGGGGGGGGGGGGGGGGGGGGGGGGGGGGGGGGGGGGGGGGGGGGGGGGGGGGGGGGGGGGGGGGGGGGGGGGGGGGGGGGGGGGGGGGGGGGGGGGGGGGGGGGGGGGGGGGGGGGGGGGGGGGGGGGGGGGGGGGGGGGGGGGGGGTGGGGGGGGGGGGGGGGGGGGGGGGGGGGGGGGGGGGGGGGGGGGGGGGGGGGGGGGGGGGGGGGGGGGGGGGGGGGGGGGGGGGGGGGGGGGGGGGGGGGGGGGGGGGGGGGGGGGGGGGGGTGGGGGGGGGGGGGGGGGGGGGGGGGGGGGGGGGGGGGGGGGGGGGGGGGGGGGGGGGGGGGGGGGGGGGGGGGGGGGGGGGGGGGGGGGGGGGGGGGGGGGGGGGGGGGGGGGGGGGGGGGGGGGGGGGGGGGGGGGGGGGGGGGGGGGGGGGGGGGGGGGGGGGGGGGGGGGGGGGGGGGGGGGGGGGGGGGGGGGGGGGGGGGGGGGGGGGGGGGGGGGGGGGGGGGGGGGGGGGGGGGGGGGGGGGGGGGGGGGGGGGGGGGGGGGGGGGGGGGGGGGGGGGGGGGGGGGGGGGGGGG
>OZ035823.1:49369637-49382137 GCA_964034765.1 Knipowitschia caucasica | reverse complement strand
GGGGGGGGGGGGGGGGGGGGGGGGGGGGGGGGGGGGGGGGGGGGGGGGGGGGGGGGGGGGGGGGGGGGGGGGGGGGGGGGGGGGGGGGGGGGGGGGGGGGGGGGGGGGGGGGGGGGGGGGGGGGGGGGGGGGGGGGGGGGGGGGGGGGGGGGGGGGGGGGGGGGGGGGGGGGGGGGGGGGGGGGGGGGGGGGGGGGGGGGGGGGGGGGGGGGGGGGGGGGGGGGGGGGGGGGGGGGGGGGGGGGGGGGGGGGGGGGGGGGGGGGGGGGGGGGGGGGGGGGGGGGGGGGGGGGGGGGGGGGGGGGGGGGGGGGGGGGGGGGGGGGGGGGGGGGGGGGGGGGGGGGGGGGGGGGGGGGGGGGGGGGGGGGGGGGGGGGGGGGGGGGGGGGGGGGGGGGGGGGGGGGGGGGGGGGTGGGGGGGGGGGGGGGGGGGGGGGGGGGGGGGGGGGGGGGGGGGGGGGGGGGGGGGGGGGGGGGGGGGGGGGGGGGGGGGGGGGGGGGGGGGGGGGGGGGGGGGGGGGGGGGGGGGGGGGGGGGGGGGGGGGGGGGGGGGGGGGGGGGGGGGGGGGGGGGGGGGGGGGGGGGGGGGGGGGGGGGGGGGGGGGGGGGGGGGGGGGGGGGGGGGGGGGGGGGGGGGGGGGGGGGGGGGGGGGGGGGGGGGGGGGGGGGGGGGGGGGGGGGGGGGGGGGGGGGGGGGGGGGGGGGGGGGGGGGGGGGGGGGGGGGGGGGGGGGGGGGGGGGGGGGGGGGGGGGGGGGGGGGGGGGGGGGGGGGGGGGGGGGGGGGGGGGGGGGGGGGGGGGGGGGGGGGGGGGGGGGGGGGGGGGGGGGGGGGGGGGTGGGGGGGGGGGGGGGGGGGGGGGGGGGGGGGGGGGGGGGGGGGGGGGGGGGGGGGGGGGGGGGGGGGGGGGGGGGGGGGGGGGGGGGGGGGGGGGGGGGGGGGGGGGGGGGGGGGGGGGGGGGGGGGGGGGGGGGGGGGGGGGGGGGGGGGGGGGGGGGGGGGGGGGGGGGGGGGGGGGGGGGGGGGGGGGGGGGGGGGGGGGGGGGGGGGGGGGGGGGGGGGGGGGGGGGGGGGGGGGGGGGGGGGGGGGGGGGGGGGGGGGGGGGGGGGGGGGGGGGGGGGGGGGGGGGGGGGGGGGGGGGGGGGGGGGGGGGGGGGGGGGGGGGGGGGGGGGGGGGGGGGGGGGGGGGGGGGGGGGGGGGGGGGGGGGGGGGGGGGGGGGGGGGGGGGGGGGGGGGGGGGGGGGGGGGGGGGGGGGGGGGGGGGGGGGGGGGGGGGGGGGGGGGGGGGGGGGGGGGGGGGGGGGGGGGGGGGGGGGGGGGGGGGGGGGGGGGGGGGGGGGGGGGGGGGGGGGGGGGGGGGGGGGGGGGGGGGGGGGGGGGGGGGGGGGGGGGGGGGGGGGGGGGGGGGGGGGGGGGGGGGGGGGGGGGGGGGGGGGGGGGGGGGGGGGGGGGGGGGGGGGGGGGGGGGGGGGGGGGGGGGGGGGGGGGGGGGGGGGGGGGGGGGGGGGGGGGGGGGGGGGGGGGGGGGGGGGGGGGGGGGGGGGGGGGGGGGGGGGGGGGGGGGGGGGGGGGGGGGGGGGGGGGGGGGGGGGGGGGGGGGGGGGGGGGGGGGGGGGGGGGGGGGGGGGGGGGGGGGGGGGGGGGGGGGGGGGGGGGGGGGGGGGGGGGGGGGGGGGGGGGGGGGGGGGGGGGGGGGGGGGGGGGGGGGGGGGGGGGGGGGGGGGGGGGGGGGGGGGGGGGGGGGGGGGGGGGGGGGGGGGGGGGGGGGGGGGGGGGGGGGGGGGGGGGGGGGGGGGGGGGGGGGGGGGGGGGGGGGGGGGGGGGGGGGGGGGGGGGGGGGGGGGGGGGGGGGGGGGGGGGGGGGGGGGGGGGGGGGGGGGGGGGGGGGGGGGGGGGGGGGGGGGGGGGGGGGGGGGGGGGGGGGGGGGGGGGGGGGGGGGGGGGGGGGGGGGGGGGGGGGGGGGGGGGGGGGGGGGGGGGGGGGGGGGGGGGGGGGGGGGGGGGGGGGGGGGGGGGGGGGGGGGGGGGGGGGGGGGGGGGGGGGGGGGGGGGGGGGGGGGGGGGGGGGGGGGGGGGGGGGGGGGGGGGGGGGGGGGGGGGGGGGGGGGGGGGGGGGGGGGGGGGGGGGGGGGGGGGGGGGGGGGGGGGGGGGGGGGGGGGGGGGGGGGGGGGGGGGGGGGGGGGGGGGGGGGGGGGGGGGGGGGGGGGGGGGGGGGGGGGGGGGGGGGGGGGGGGGGGGGGGGGGGGGGGGGGGGGGGGGGGGGGGGGGGGGGGGGGGGGGGGGGGGGGGGGGGGGGGGGGGGGGGGGGGGGGGGGGGGGGGGGGGGGGGGGGGGGGGGGGGGGGGGGGGGGGGGGGGGGGGGGGGGGGGGGGGGGGGGGGGGGGGGGGGGGGGGGGGGGGGGGGGGGGGGGGGGGGGGGGGGGGGGGGGGGGGGGGGGGGGGGGGGGGGGGGGGGGGGGGGGGGGGGGGGGGGGGGGGGGGGGGGGGGGGGGGGGGGGGGGGGGGGGGGGGGGGGGGGGGGGGGGGGGGGGGGGGGGGGGGGGGGGGGGGGGGGGGGGGGGGGGGGGGGGGGGGGGGGGGGGGGGGGGGGGGGGGGGGGGGGGGGGGGGGGGGGGGGGGGGGGGGGGGGGGGGGGGGGGGGGGGGGGGGGGGGGGGGGGGGGGGGGGGGGGGGGGGGGGGGGGGGGGGGGGGGGGGGGGGGGGGGGGGGGGGGGGGGGGGGGGGGGGGGGGGGGGGGGGGGGGGGGGGGGGGGGGGGGGGGGGGGGGGGGGGGGGGGGGGGGGGGGGGGGGGGGGGGGGGGGGGGGGGGGGGGGGGGGGGGGGGGGGGTGGGGGGGGGGGGGGGGGGGGGGGGGGGGGGGGGGGGGGGGGGGGGGGGGGGGGGGGGGGGGGGGGGGGGGGGGGGGGGGGGGGGGGGGGGGGGGGGGGGGGGGGGGGGGGGGGGGGGGGGGGGGGGGGGGGGGGGGGGGGGGGGGGGGGGGGGGGGGGGGGGGGGGGGGGGGGGGGGGGGGGGGGGGGGGGGGGGGGGGGGGGGGGGGGGGGGGGGGGGGGGGGGGGGGGGGGGGGGGGGGGGGGGGGGGGGGGGGGGGGGGGGGGGGGGGGGGGGGGGGGGGGGGGGGGGGGGGGGGGGGGGGGGGGGGGGGGGGGGGGGGGGGGGGGGGGGGGGGGGGGGGGGGGGGGGGGGGGGGGGGGGGGGGGGGGGGGGGGGGGGGGGGGGGGGGGGGGGGGGGGGGGGGGGGGGGGGGGGGGGGGGGGGGGGGGGGGGGGGGGGGGGGGGGGGGGGGGGGGGGGGGGGGGGGGGGGGGGGGGGGGGGGGGGGGGGGGGGGGGGGGGGGGGGGGGGGGGGGGGGGGGGGGGGGGGGGGGGGGGGGGGGGGGGGGGGGGGGGGGGGGGGGGGGGGGGGGGGGGGGGGGGGGGGGGGGGGGGGGGGGGGGGGGGGGGGGGGGGGGGGGGGGGGGGGGGGGGGGGGGGGGGGGGGGGGGGGGGGGGGGGGGGGGGGGGGGGGGGGTGGGGGGGGGGGGGGGGGGGGGGGGGGGGGGGGGGGGGGGGGGGGGGGGGGGGGGGGGGGGGGGGGGGGGGGGGGGGGGGGGGGGGGGGGGGGGGGGGGGGGGGGGGGGGGGGGGGGGGGGGGGGGGGGGGGGGGGGGGGGGGGGGGGGGGGGGGGGGGGGGGGGGGGGGGGGGGGGGGGGGGGGGGGGGGGGGGGGGGGGGGGGGGGGGGGGGGGGGGGGGGGGGGGGGGGGGGGGGGGGGGGGGGGGGGGGGGGGGGGGGGGGGGGGGGGGGGGGGGGGGGGGGGGGGGGGGGGGGGGGGGGGGGGGGGGGGGGGGGGGGGGGGGGGGGGGGGGGGGGGGGGGGGGGGGGGGGGGGGGGGGGGGGGGGGGGGGGGGGGGGGGGGGGGGGGGGGGGGGGGGGGGGGGGGGGGGGGGGGGGGGGGGGGGGGGGGGGGGGGGGGGGGGGGGGGGGGGGGGGGGGGGGGGGGGGGGGGGGGGGGGGGGGGGGGGGGGGGGGGGGGGGGGGGGGGGGGGGGGGGGGGGGGGGGGGGGGGGGGGGGGGGGGGGGGGGGGGGGGGGGGGGGGGGGGGGGGGGGGGGGGGGGGGGGGGGGGGGGGGGGGGGGGGGGGGGGGGGGGGGGGGGGGGGGGGGGGGGGGGGGGGGGGGGGGGGGGGGGGGGGGGGGGGGGGGGGGGGGGGGGGGGGGGGGGGGGGGGGGGGGGGGGGGGGGGGGGGGGGGGGGGGGGGGGGGGGGGGGGGGGGGGGGGGGGGGGGGGGGGGGGGGGGGGGGGGGGGGGGGGGGGGGGGGGGGGGGGGGGGGGGGGGGGGGGGGGGGGGGGGGGGGGGGGGGGGGGGGGGGGGGGGGGGGGGGGGGGGGGGGGGGGGGGGGGGGGGGGGGGGGGGGGGGGGGGGGGGGGGGGGGGGGGGGGGGGGGGGGGGGGGGGGGGGGGGGGGGGGGGGGGGGGGGGGGGGGGGGGGGGGGGGGGGGGGGGGGGGGGGGGGGGGGGGGGGGGGGGGGGGGGGGGGGGGGGGGGGGGGGGGGGGGGGGGGGGGGGGGGGGGGGGGGGGGGGGGGGGGGGGGGGGGGGGGGGGGGGGGGGGGGGGGGGGGGGGGGGGGGGGGGGGGGGGGGGGGGGGGGGGGGGGGGGGGGGGGGGGGGGGGGGGGGGGGGGGGGGGGGGGGGGGGGGGGGGGGGGGGGGGGGGGGGGGGGGGGGGGGGGGGGGGGGGGGGGGGGGGGGGGGGGGGGGGGGGGGGGGGGGGGGGGGGGGGGGGGGGGGGGGGGGGGGGGGGGGGGGGGGGGGGGGGGGGGGGGGGGGGGGGGGGGGGGGGGGGGGGGGGGGGGGGGGGGGGGGGGGGGGGGGGGGGGGGGGGGGGGGGGGGGGGGGGGGGGGGGGGGGGGGGGGGGGGGGGGGGGGGGGGGGGGGGGGGGGGGGGGGGGGGGGGGGGGGGGGGGGGGGGGGGGGGGGGGGGGGGGGGGGGGGGGGGGGGGGGGGGGGGGGGGGGGGGGGGGGGGGGGGGGGGGGGGGGGGGGGGGGGGGGGGGGGGGGGGGGGGGGGGGGGGGGGGGGGGGGGGGGGGGGGGGGGGGGGGGGGGGGGGGGGGGGGGGGGGGGGGGGGGGGGGGGGGGGGGGGGGGGGGGGGGGGGGGGGGGGGGGGGGGGGGGGGGGGGGGGGGGGGGGGGGGGGGGGGGGGGGGGGGGGGGGGGGGGGGGGGGGGGGGGGGGGGGGGGGGGGGGGGGGGGGGGGGGGGGGGGGGGGGGGGGGGGGGGGGGGGGGGGGGGGGGGGGGGGGGGGGGGGGGGGGGGGGGGGGGGGGGGGGGGGGGGGGGGGGGGGGGGGGGGGGGGGGGGGGGGGGGGGGGGGGGGGGGGGGGGGGGGGGGGGGGGGGGGGGGGGGGGGGGGGGGGGGGGGGGGGGGGGGGGGGGGGGGGGGGGGGGGGGGGGGGGGGGGGGGGGGGGGGGGGGGGGGGGGGGGGGGGGGGGGGGGGGGGGGGGGGGGGGGGGGGGGGGGGGGGGGGGGGGGGGGGGGGGGGGGGGGGGGGGGGGGGGGGGGGGGGGGGGGGGGGGGGGGGGGGGGGGGGGGGGGGGGGGGGGGGGGGGGGGGGGGGGGGGGGGGGGGGGGGGGGGGGGGGGGGGGGGGGGGGGGGGGGGGGGGGGGGGGGGGGGGGGGGGGGGGGGGGGGGGGGGGGGGGGGGGGGGGGGGGGGGGGGGGGGGGGGGGGGGGGGGGGGGGGGGGGGGGGGGGGGGGGGGGGGGGGGGGGGGGGGGGGGGGGGGGGGGGGGGGGGGGGGGGGGGGGGGGGGGGGGGGGGGGGGGGGGGGGGGGGGGGGGGGGGGGGGGGGGGGGGGGGGGGGGGGGGGGGGGGGGGGGGGGGGGGGGGGGGGGGGGGGGGGGGGGGGGGGGGGGGGGGGGGGGGGGGGGGGGGGGGGGGGGGGGGGGGGGGGGGGGGGGGGGGGGGGGGGGGGGGGGGGGGGGGGGGGGGGGGGGGGGGGGGGGGGGGGGGGGGGGGGGGGGGGGGGGGGGGGGGGGGGGGGGGGGGGGGGGGGGGGGGGGGGGGGGGGGGGGGGGGGGGGGGGGGGGGGGGGGGGGGGGGGGGGGGGGGGGGGGGGGGGGGGGGGGGGGGGGGGGGGGGGGGGGGGGGGGGGGGGGGGGGGGGGGGGGGGGGGGGGGGGGGGGGGGGGGGGGGGGGGGGGGGGGGGGGGGGGGGGGGGGGGGGGGGGGGGGGGGGGGGGGGGGGGGGGGGGGGGGGGGGGGGGGGGGGGGGGGGGGGGGGGGGGGGGGGGGGGGGGGGGGGGGGGGGGGGGGGGGGGGGGGGGGGGGGGGGGGGGGGGGGGGGGGGGGGGGGGGGGGGGGGGGGGGGGGGGGGGGGGGGGGGGGGGGGGGGGGGGGGGGGGGGGGGGGGGGGGGGGGGGGGGGGGGGGGGGGGGGGGGGGGGGGGGGGGGGGGGGGGGGGGGGGGGGGGGGGGGGGGGGGGGGGGGGGGGGGGGGGGGGGGGGGGGGGGGGGGGGGGGGGGGGGGGGGGGGGGGGGGGGGGGGGGGGGGGGGGGGGGGGGGGGGGGGGGGGGGGGGGGGGGGGGGGGGGGGGGGGGGGGGGGGGGGGGGGGGGGGGGGGGGGGGGGGGGGGGGGGGGGGGGGGGGGGGGGGGGGGGGGGGGGGGGGGGGGGGGGGGGGGGGGGGGGGGGGGGGGGGGGGGGGGGGGGGGGGGGGGGGGGGGGGGGGGGGGGGGGGGGGGGGGGGGGGGGGGGGGGGGGGGGGGGGGGGGGGGGGGGGGGGGGGGGGGGGGGGGGGGGGGGGGGGGGGGGGGGGGGGGGGGGGGGGGGGGGGGGGGGGGGGGGGGGGGGGGGGGGGGGGGGGGGGGGGGGGGGGGGGGGGGGGGGGGGGGGGGGGGGGGGGGGGGGGGGGGGGGGGGGGGGGGGGGGGGGGGGGGGGGGGGGGGGGGGGGGGGGGGGGGGGGGGGGGGGGGGGGGGGGGGGGGGGGGGGGGGGGGGGGGGGGGGGGGGGGGGGGGGGGGGGGGGGGGGGGGGGGGGGGGGGGGGGGGGGGGGGGGGGGGGGGGGGGGGGGGGGGGGGGGGGGGGGGGGGGGGGGGGGGGGGGGGGGGGGGGGGGGGGGGGGGGGGGGGGGGGGGGGGGGGGGGGGGGGGGGGGGGGGGGGGGGGGGGGGGGGGGGGGGGGGGGGGGGGGGGGGGGGGGGGGGGGGGGGGGGGGGGGGGGGGGGGGGGGGGGGGGGGGGGGGGGGGGGGGGGGGGGGGGGGGGGGGGGGGGGGGGGGGGGGGGGGGGGGGGGGGGGGGGGGGGGGGGGGGGGGGGGGGGGGGGGGGGGGGGGGGGGGGGGGGGGGGGGGGGGGGGGGGGGGGGGGGGGGGGGGGGGGGGGGGGGGGGGGGGGGGGGGGGGGGGGGGGGGGGGGGGGGGGGGGGGGGGGGGGGGGGGGGGGGGGGGGGGGGGGGGGGGGGGGGGGGGGGGGGGGGGGGGGGGGGGGGGGGGGGGGGGGGGGGGGGGGGGGGGGGGGGGGGGGGGGGGGGGGGGGGGGGGGGGGGGGGGGGGGGGGGGGGGGGGGGGGGGGGGGGGGGGGGGGGGGGGGGGGGGGGGGGGGGGGGGGGGGGGGGGGGGGGGGGGGGGGGGGGGGGGGGGGGGGGGGGGGGGGGGGGGGGGGGGGGGGGGGGGGGGGGGGGGGGGGGGGGGGGGGGGGGGGGGGGGGGGGGGGGGGGGGGGGGGGGGGGGGGGGGGGGGGGGGGGGGGGGGGGGGGGGGGGGGGGGGGGGGGGGGGGGGGGGGGGGGGGGGGGGGGGGGGGGGGGGGGGGGGGGGGGGGGGGGGGGGGGGGGGGGGGGGGGGGGGGGGGGGGGGGGGGGGGGGGGGGGGGGGGGGGGGGGGGGGGGGGGGGGGGGGGGGGGGGGGGGGGGGGGGGGGGGGGGGGGGGGGGGGGGGGGGGGGGGGGGGGGGGGGGGGGGGGGGGGGGGGGGGGGGGGGGGGGGGGGGGGGGGGGGGGGGGGGGGGGGGGGGGGGGGGGGGGGGGGGGGGGGGGGGGGGGGGGGGGGGGGGGGGGGGGGGGGGGGGGGGGGGGGGGGGGGGGGGGGGGGGGGGGGGGGGGGGGGGGGGGGGGGGGGGGGGGGGGGGGGGGGGGGGGGGGGGGGGGGGGGGGGGGGGGGGGGGGGGGGGGGGGGGGGGGGGGGGGGGGGGGGGGGGGGGGGGGGGGGGGGGGGGGGGGGGGGGGGGGGGGGGGGGGGGGGGGGGGGGGGGGGGGGGGGGGGGGGGGGGGGGGGGGGGGGGGGGGGGGGGGGGGGGGGGGGGGGGGGGGGGGGGGGGGGGGGGGGGGGGGGGGGGGGGGGGGGGGGGGGGGGGGGGGGGGGGGGGGGGGGGGGGGGGGGGGGGGGGGGGGGGGGGGGGGGGGGGGGGGGGGGGGGGGGGGGGGGGGGGGGGGGGGGGGGGGGGGGGGGGGGGGGGGGGGGGGGGGGGGGGGGGGGGGGGGGGGGGGGGGGGGGGGGGGGGGGGGGGGGGGGGGGGGGGGGGGGGGGGGGGGGGGGGGGGGGGGGGGGGGGGGGGGGGGGGGGGGGGGGGGGGGGGGGGGGGGGGGGGGGGGGGGGGGGGGGGGGGGGGGGGGGGGGGGGGGGGGGGGGGGGGGGGGGGGGGGGGGGGGGGGGGGGGGGGGGGGGGGGGGGGGGGGGGGGGGGGGGGGGGGGGGGGGGGGGGGGGGGGGGGGGGGGGGGGGGGGGGGGGGGGGGGGGGGGGGGGGGGGGGGGGGGGGGGGGGGGGGGGGGGGGGGGGGGGGGGGGGGGGGGGGGGGGGGGGGGGGGGGGGGGGGGGGGGGGGGGGGGGGGGGGGGGGGGGGGGGGGGGGGGGGGGGGGGGGGGGGGGGGGGGGGGGGGGGGGGGGGGGGGGGGGGGGGGGGGGGGGGGGGGGGGGGGGGGGGGGGGGGGGGGGGGGGGGGGGGGGGGGGGGGGGGGGGGGGGGGGGGGGGGGGGGGGGGGGGGGGGGGGGGGGGGGGGGGGGGGGGGGGGGGGGGGGGGGGGGGGGGGGGGGGGGGGGGGGGGGGGGGGGGGGGGGGGGGGGGGGGGGGGGGGGGGGGGGGGGGGGGGGGGGGGGGGGGGGGGGGGGGGGGGGGGGGGGGGGGGGGGGGGGGGGGGGGGGGGGGGGGGGGGGGGGGGGGGGGGGGGGGGGGGGGGGGGGGGGGGGGGGGGGGGGGGGGGGGGGGGGGGGGGGGGGGGGGGGGGGGGGGGGGGGGGGGGGGGGGGGGGGGGGGGGGGGGGGGGGGGGGGGGGGGGGGGGGGGGGGGGGGGGGGGGGGGGGGGGGGGGGGGGGGGGGGGGGGGGGGGGGGGGGGGGGGGGGGGGGGGGGGGGGGGGGGGGGGGGGGGGGGGGGGGGGGGGGGGGGGGGGGGGGGGGGGGGGGGGGGGGGGGGGGGGGGGGGGGGGGGGGGGGGGGGGGGGGGGGGGGGGGGGGGGGGGGGGGGGGGGGGGGGGGGGGGGGGGGGGGGGGGGGGGGGGGGGGGGGGGGGGGGGGGGGGGGGGGGGGGGGGGGGGGGGGGGGGGGGGGGGGGGGGGGGGGGGGGGGGGGGGGGGGGGGGGGGGGGGGGGGGGGGGGGGGGGGGGGGGGGGGGGGGGGGGGGGGGGGGGGGGGGGGGGGGGGGGGGGGGGGGGGGGGGGGGGGGGGGGGGGGGGGGGGGGGGGGGGGGGGGGGGGGGGGGGGGGGGGGGGGGGGGGGGGGGGGGGGGGGGGGGGGGGGGGGGGGGGGGGGGGGGGGGGGGGGGGGGGGGGGGGGGGGGGGGGGGGGGGGGGGGGGGGGGGGGGGGGGGGGGGGGGGGGGGGGGGGGGGGGGGGGGGGGGGGGGGGGGGGGGGGGGGGGGGGGGGGGGGGGGGGGGGGGGGGGGGGGGGGGGGGGGGGGGGGGGGGGGGGGGGGGGGGGGGGGGGGGGGGGGGGGGGGGGGGGGGGGGGGGGGGGGGGGGGGGGGGGGGGGGGGGGGGGGGGGGGGGGGGGGGGGGGGGGGGGGGGGGGGGGGGGGGGGGGGGGGGGGGGGGGGGGGGGGGGGGGGGGGGGGGGGGGGGGGGGGGGGGGGGGGGGGGGGGGGGGGGGGGGGGGGGGGGGGGGGGGGGGGGGGGGGGGGGGGGGGGGGGGGGGGGGGGGGGGGGGGGGGGGGGGGGGGGGGGGGGGGGGGGGGGGGGGGGGGGGGGGGGGGGGGGGGGGGGGGGGGGGGGGGGGGGGGGGGGGGGGGGGGGGGGGGGGGGGGGGGGGGGGGGGGGGGGGGGGGGGGGGGGGGGGGGGGGGGGGGGGGGGGGGGGGGGGGGGGGGGGGGGGGGGGGGGGGGGGGGGGGGGGGGGGGGGGGGGGGGGGGGGGGGGGGGGGGGGGGGGGGGGGGGGGGGGGGGGGGGGGGGGGGGGGGGGGGGGGGGGGGGGGGGGGGGGGGGGGGGGGGGGGGGGGGGGGGGGGGGGGGGGGGGGGGGGGGGGGGGGGGGGGGGGGGGGGGGGGGGGGGGGGGGGGGGGGGGGGGGGGGGGGGGGGGGGGGGGGGGGGGGGGGGGGGGGGGGGGGGGGGGGGGGGGGGGGGGGGGGGGGGGGGGGGGGGGGGGGGGGGGGGGGGGGGGGGGGGGGGGGGGGGGGGGGGGGGGGGGGGGGGGGGGGGGGGGGGGGGGGGGGGGGGGGGGGGGGGGGGGGGGGGGGGGGGGGGGGGGGGGGGGGGGGGGGGGGGGGGGGGGGGGGGGGGGGGGGGGGGGGGGGGGGGGGGGGGGGGGGGGGGGGGGGGGGGGGGGGGGGGGGGGGGGGGGGGGGGGGGGGGGGGGGGGGGGGGGGGGGGGGGGGGGGGGGGGGGGGGGGGGGGGGGGGGGGGGGGGGGGGGGGGGGGGGGGGGGGGGGGGGGGGGGGGGGGGGGGGGGGGGGGGGGGGGGGGGGGGGGGGGGGGGGGGGGGGGGGGGGGGGGGGGGGGGGGGGGGGGGGGGGGGGGGGGGGGGGGGGGGGGGGGGGGGGGGGGGGGGGGGGGGGGGGGGGGGGGGGGGGGGGGGGGGGGGGGGGGGGGGGGGGGGGGGGGGGGGGGGGGGGGGGGGGGGGGGGGGGGGGGGGGGGGGGGGGGGGGGGGGGGGGGGGGGGGGGGGGGGGGGGGGGGGGGGGGGGGGGGGGGGGGGGGGGGGGGGGGGGGGGGGGGGGGGGGGGGGGGGGGGGGGGGGGGGGGGGGGGGGGGGGGGGGGGGGGGGGGGGGGGGGGGGGGGGGGGGGGGGGGGGGGGGGGGGGGGGGGGGGGGGGGGGGGGGGGGGGGGGGGGGGGGGGGGGGGGGGGGGGGGGGGGGGGGGGGGGGGGGGGGGGGGGGGGGGGGGGGGGGGGGGGGGGGGGGGGGGGGGGGGGGGGGGGGGGGGGGGGGGGGGGGGGGGGGGGTGGGGGGGGGGGGGGGGGGGGGGGGGGGGGGGGGGGGGGGGGGGGGGGGGGGGGGGGGGGGGGGGGGGGGGGGGGGGGGGGGGGGGGGGGTGGGGGGGGGGGGGGGGGGGGGGGGGGGGGGGGGGGGGGGGGGGGGGGGGGGGGGGGGGGGGGGGGGGGGGGGGGGGGGGGGGGGGGGGGGGGGGGGGGGGGGGGGGGGGGGGGGGGGGGGGGGGGGGGGGGGGGGGGGGGGGGGGGGGGGGGGGGGGGGGGGGGGGGGGGGGGGGGGGGGGGGGGGGGGGGGGGGGGGGGGGGGGGGGGGGGGGGGGGGGGGGGGGGGGGGGGGGGGGGGGGGGGGGGGGGGGGGGGGGGGGGGGGGGGGGGGGGGGGGGGGGGGGGGGGGGGGGGGGGGGGGGGGGGGGGGGGGGGGGGGGGGGGGGGGGGGGGGGGGGGGGGGGGGGGGGGGGGGGGGGGGGGGGGGGGGGGGGGGGGGGGGGGGGGGGGGGGGGGGGGGGGGGGGGGGGGGGGGGGGGGGGGGGGGGGGGGGGGGGGGGGGGGGGGGGGGGGGGGGGGGGGGGGGGGGGGGGGGGGGGGGGGGGGGGGGGGGGGGGGGGGGGGGGGGGGGGGGGGGGGGGGGGGGGGGGGGGGGGGGGGGGGGGGGGGGGGGGGGGGGGGGGGGGGGGGGGGGGGGGGGGGGGGGGGGGGGGGGGGGGGGGGGGGGGGGGGGGGGGGGGGGGGGGGGGGGGGGGGGGGGGGGGGGGGGGGGGGGGGGGGGGGGGGGGGGGGGGGGGGGGGGGGGGGGGGGGGGGGGGGGGGGGGGGGGGGGGGGGGGGGGGGGGGGGGGGGGGGGGGGGGGGGGGGGGGGGGGGGGGGGGGGGGGGGGGGGGGGGGGGGGGGGGGGGGGGGGGGGGGGGGGGGGGGGGGGGGGGGGGGGGGGGGGGGGGGGGGGGGGGGGGGGGGGGGGGGGGGGGGGGGGGGGGGGGGGGGGGGGGGGGGGGGGGGGGGG
Source organism: Knipowitschia caucasica (assembly GCA_964034765.1). Taxonomy (NCBI): domain Eukaryota; kingdom Metazoa; phylum Chordata; class Actinopteri; order Gobiiformes; family Gobiidae; genus Knipowitschia; species Knipowitschia caucasica. The sequence continues at coordinate 49,369,815 of OZ035823.1, read as the reverse complement.
GGGGGGGGGGGGGGGGGGGGGGGGGGGGGGGGGGGGGGGGGGGGGGGGGGGGGGGGGGGGGGGGGGGGGGGGGGGGGGGGGGGGGGGGGGGGGGGGGGGGGGGGGGGGGGGGGGGGGGGGGGGGGGGGGGGGGGGGGGGGGGGGGGGGGGGGGGGGGGGGGGGGGGGGGGGGGGGGGG
>OZ035823.1:49352137-49364637 GCA_964034765.1 Knipowitschia caucasica | reverse complement strand
GGGGGGGGGGGGGGGGGGGGGGGGGGGGGGGGGGGGGGGGGGGGGGGGGGGGGGGGGGGGGTGGGGGGGGGGGGGGGGGGGGGGGGGGGGGGGGGGGGGGGGGGGGGGGGGGGGGGGGGGGGGGGGGGGGGGGGGGGGGGGGGGGGGGGGGGGGGGGGGGGGGGGGGGGGGGGGGGGGGGGGGGGGGGGGGGGGGGGGGGGGGGGGGGGGGGGGGGGGGGGGGGGGGGGGGGGGGGGGGGGGGGGGGGGGGGGGGGGGGGGGGGGGGGGGGGGGGGGGGGGGGGGGGGGGGGGGGGGGGGGGGGGGGGGGGGGGGGGGGGGGGGGGGGGGGGGGGGGGGGGGGGGGGGGGGGGGGGGGGGGGGGGGGGGGGGGGGGGGGGGGGGGGGGGGGGGGGGGGGGGGGGGGGGGGGGGGGGGGGGGGGGGGGGGGGGGGGGGGGGGGGGGGGGGGGGGGGGGGGGGGGGGGGGGGGGGGGGGGGGGGGGGGGGGGGGGGGGGGGGGGGGGGGGGGGGGGGGGGGGGGGGGGGGGGGGGGGGGGGGGGGGGGGGGGGGGGGGGGGGGGGGGGGGGGGGGGGGGGGGGGGGGGGGGGGGGGGGGGGGGGGGGGGGGGGGGGGGGGGGGGGGGGGGGGGGGGGGGGGGGGGGGGGGGGGGGGGGGGGGGGGGGGGGGGGGGGGGGGGGGGGGGGGGGGGGGGGGGGGGGGGGGGGGGGGGGGGGGGGGGGGGGGGGGGGGGGGGGGGGGGGGGGGGGGGGGGGGGGGGGGGGGGGGGGGGGGGGGGGGGGGGGGGGGGGGGGGGGGGGGGGGGGGGGGGGGGGGGGGGGGGGGGGGGGGGGGGGGGGGGGGGGGGGGGGGGGGGGGGGGGGGGGGGGGGGGGGGGGGGGGGGGGGGGGGGGGGGGGGGGGGGGGGGGGGGGGGGGGGGGGGGGGGGGGGGGGGGGGGGGGGGGGGGGGGGGGGGGGGGGGGGGGGGGGGGGGGGGGGGGGGGGGGGGGGGGGGGGGGGGGGGGGGGGGGGGGGGGGGGGGGGGGGGGGGGGGGGGGGGGGGGGGGGGGGGGGGGGGGGGGGGGGGGGGGGGGGGGGGGGGGGGGGGGGGGGGGGGGGGGGGGGGGGGGGGGGGGGGGGGGGGGGGGGGGGGGGGGGGGGGGGGGGGGGGGGGGGGGGGGGGGGGGGGGGGGGGGGGGGGGGGGGGGGGGGGGGGGGGGGGGGGGGGGGGGGGGGGGGGGGGGGGGGGGGGGGGGGGGGGGGGGGGGGGGGGGGGGGGGGGGGGGGGGGGGGGGGGGGGGGGGGGGGGGGGGGGGGGGGGGGGGGGGGGGGGGGGGGGGGGGGGGGGGGGGGGGGGGGGGGGGGGGGGGGGGGGGGGGGGGGGGGGGGGGGGGGGGGGGGGGGGGGGGGGGGGGGGGGGGGGGGGGGGGGGGGGGGGGGGGGGGGGGGGGGGGGGGGGGGGGGGGGGGGGGGGGGGGGGGGGGGGGGGGGGGGGGGGGGGGGGGGGGGGGGGGGGGGGGGGGGGGGGGGGGGGGGGGGGGGGGGGGGGGGGGGGGGGGGGGGGGGGGGGGGGGGGGGGGGGGGGGGGGGGGGGGGGGGGGGGGGGGGGGGGGGGGGGGGGGGGGGGGGGGGGGGGGGGGGGGGGGGGGGGGGGGGGGGGGGGGGGGGGGGGGGGGGGGGGGGGGGGGGGGGGGGGGGGGGGGGGGGGGGGGGGGGGGGGGGGGGGGGGGGGGGGGGGGGGGGGGGGGGGGGGGGGGGGGGGGGGGGGGGGGGGGGGGGGGGGGGGGGGGGGGGGGGGGGGGGGGGGGGGGGGGGGGGGGGGGGGGGGGGGGGGGGGGGGGGGGGGGGGGGGGGGGGGGGGGGGGGGGGGGGGGGGGGGGGGGGGGGGGGGGGGGGGGGGGGGGGGGGGGGGGGGGGGGGGGGGGGGGGGGGGGGGGGGGGGGGGGGGGGGGGGGGGGGGGGGGGGGGGGGGGGGGGGGGGGGGGGGGGGGGGGGGGGGGGGGGGGGGGGGGGGGGGGGGGGGGGGGGGGGGGGGGGGGGGGGGGGGGGGGGGGGGGGGGGGGGGGGGGGGGGGGGGGGGGGGGGGGGGGGGGGGGGGGGGGGGGGGGGGGGGGGGGGGGGGGGGGGGGGGGGGGGGGGGGGGGGGGGGGGGGGGGGGGGGGGGGGGGGGGGGGGGGGGGGGGGGGGGGGGGGGGGGGGGGGGGGGGGGGGGGGGGGGGGGGGGGGGGGGGGGGGGGGGGGGGGGGGGGGGGGGGGGGGGGGGGGGGGGGGGGGGGGGGGGGGGGGGGGGGGGGGGGGGGGGGGGGGGGGGGGGGGGGGGGGGGGGGGGGGGGGGGGGGGGGGGGGGGGGGGGGGGGGGGGGGGGGGGGGGGGGGGGGGGGGGGGGGGGGGGGGGGGGGGGGGGGGGGGGGGGGGGGGGGGGGGGGGGGGGGGGGGGGGGGGGGGGGGGGGGGGGGGGGGGGGGGGGGGGGGGGGGGGGGGGGGGGGGGGGGGGGGGGGGGGGGGGGGGGGGGGGGGGGGGGGGGGGGGGGGGGGGGGGGGGGGGGGGGGGGGGGGGGGGGGGGGGGGGGGGGGGGGGGGGGGGGGGGGGGGGGGGGGGTTGGGGTGGGGGGGGGGGGGGGGGGGGGGGGGGGGGGGGGGGGGGGGGGGGGGGGGGGGGGGGGGGGGGGGGGGGGGGGGGGGGGGGGGGGGGGGGGGGGGGGGGGGGGGGGGGGGGGGGGGGGGGGGGGGGGGGGGGGGGGGGGGGGGGGGGGGGGGGGGGGGGGGGGGGGGGGGGGGGGGGGGGGGGGGGGGGGGGGGGGGGGGGGGGGGGGGGGGGGGGGGGGGGGGGGGGGGGGGGGGGGGGGGGGGGGGGGGGGGGGGGGGGGGGGGGGGGGGGGGGGGGGGGGGGGGGGGGGGGGGGGGGGGGGGGGGGGGGGGGGGGGGGGGGGGGGGGGGGGGGGGGGGGGGGGGGGGGGGGGGGGGGGGGGGGGGGGGGGGGGGGGGGGGGGGGGGGGGGGGGGGGGGGGGGGGGGGGGGGGGGGGGGGGGGGGGGGGGGGGGGGGGGGGGGGGGGGGGGGGGGGGGGGGGGGGGGGGGGGGGGGGGGGGGGGGGGGGGGGGGGGGGGGGGGGGGGGGGGGGGGGGGGGGGGGGGGGGGGGGGGGGGGGGGGGGGGGGGGGGGGGGGGGGGGGGGGGGGGGGGGGGGGGGGGGGGGGGGGGGGGGGGGGGGGGGGGGGGGGGGGGGGGGGGGGGGGGGGGGGGGGGGGGGGGGGGGGGGGGGGGGGGGGGGGGGGGGGGGGGGGGGGGGGGGGGGGGGGGGGGGGGGGGGGGGGGGGGGGGGGGGGGGGGGGGGGGGGGGGGGGGGGGGGGGGGGGGGGGGGGGGGGGGGGGGGGGGGGGGGGGGGGGGGGGGGGGGGGGGGGGGGGGGGGGGGGGGGGGGGGGGGGGGGGGGGGGGGGGGGGGGGGGGGGGGGGGGGGGGGGGGGGGGGGGGGGGGGGGGGGGGGGGGGGGGGGGGGGGGGGGGGGGGGGGGGGGGGGGGGGGGGGGGGGGGGGGGGGGGGGGGGGGGGGGGGGGGGGGGGGGGGGGGGGGGGGGGGGGGGGGGGGGGGGGGGGGGGGGGGGGGGGGGGGGGGGGGGGGGGGGGGGGGGGGGGGGGGGGGGGGGGGGGGGGGGGGGGGGGGGGGGGGGGGGGGGGGGGGGGGGGGGGGGGGGGGGGGGGGGGGGGGGGGGGGGGGGGGGGGGGGGGGGGGGGGGGGGGGGGGGGGGGGGGGGGGGGGGGGGGGGGGGGGGGGGGGGGGGGGGGGGGGGGGGGGGGGGGGGGGGGGGGGGGGGGGGGGGGGGGGGGGGGGGGGGGGGGGGGGGGGGGGGGGGGGGGGGGGGGGGGGGGGGGGGGGGGGGGGGGGGGGGGGGGGGGGGGGGGGGGGGGGGGGGGGGGGGGGGGGGGGGGGGGGGGGGGGGGGGGGGGGGGGGGGGGGGGGGGGGGGGGGGGGGGGGGGGGGGGGGGGGGGGGGGGGGGGGGGGGGGGGGGGGGGGGGGGGGGGGGGGGGGGGGGGGGGGGGGGGGGGGGGGGGGGGGGGGGGGGGGGGGGGGGGGGGGGGGGGGGGGGGGGGGGGGGGGGGGGGGGGGGGGGGGGGGGGGGGGGGGGGGGGGGGGGGGGGGGGGGGGGGGGGGGGGGGGGGGGGGGGGGGGGGGGGGGGGGGGGGGGGGGGGGGGGGGGGGGGGGGGGGGGGGGGGGGGGGGGGGGGGGGGGGGGGGGGGGGGGGGGGGGGGGGGGGGGGGGGGGGGGGGGGGGGGGGGGGGGGGGGGGGGGGGGGGGGGGGGGGGGGGGGGGGGGGGGGGGGGGGGGGGGGGGGGGGGGGGGGGGGGGGGGGGGGGGGGGGGGGGGGGGGGGGGGGGGGGGGGGGGGGGGGGGGGGGGGGGGGGGGGGGGGGGGGGGGGGGGGGGGGGGGGGGGGGGGGGGGGGGGGGGGGGGGGGGGGGGGGGGGGGGGGGGGGGGGGGGGGGGGGGGGGGGGGGGGGGGGGGGGGGGGGGGGGGGGGGGGGGGGGGGGGGGGGGGGGGGGGGGGGGGGGGGGGGGGGGGGGGGGGGGGGGGGGGGGGGGGGGGGGGGGGGGGGGGGGGGGGGGGGGTGGGGGGGGGGGGGGGGGGGGGGGGGGGGGGGGGGGGGGGGGGGGGGGGGGGGGGGGGGGGGGGGGGGGGGGGGGGGGGGGGGGGGGGGGGGGGGGGGGGGGGGGGGGGGGGGGGGGGGGGGGGGGGGGGGGGGGGGGGGGGGGGGGGGGGGGGGGGGGGGGGGGGGGGGGGGGGGGGGGGGGGGGGGGGGGGGGGGGGGGGGGGGGGGGGGGGGGGGGGGGGGGGGGGGGGGGGGGGGGGGGGGGGGGGGGGGGGGGGGGGGGGGGGGGGGGGGGGGGGGGGGGGGGGGGGGGGGGGGGGGGGGGGGGGGGGGGGGGGGGGGGGGGGGGGGGGGGGGGGGGGGGGGGGGGGGGGGGGGGGGGGGGGGGGGGGGGGGGGGGGGGGGGGGGGGGGGGGGGGGGGGGGGGGGGGGGGGGGGGGGGGGGGGGGGGGGGGGGGGGGGGGGGGGGGGGGGGGGGGGGGGGGGGGGGGGGGGGGGGGGGGGGGGGGGGGGGGGGGGGGGGGGGGGGGGGGGGGGGGGGGGGGGGGGGGGGGGGGGGGGGGGGGGGGGGGGGGGGGGGGGGGGGGGGGGGGGGGGGGGGGGGGGGGGGGGGGGGGGGGGGGGGGGGGGGGGGGGGGGGGGGGGGGGGGGGGGGGGGGGGGGGGGGGGGGGGGGGGGGGGGGGGGGGGGGGGGGGGGGGGGGGGGGGGGGGGGGGGGGGGGGGGGGGGGGGGGGGGGGGGGGGGGGGGGGGGGGGGGGGGGGGGGGGGGGGGGGGGGGGGGGGGGGGGGGGGGGGGGGGGGGGGGGGGGGGGGGGGGGGGGGGGGGGGGGGGGGGGGGGGGGGGGGGGGGGGGGGGGGGGGGGGGGGGGGGGGGGGGGGGGGGGGGGGGGGGGGGGGGGGGGGGGGGGGGGGGGGGGGGGGGGGGGGGGGGGGGGGGGGGGGGGGGGGGGGGGGGGGGGGGGGGGGGGGGGGGGGGGGGGGGGGGGGGGGGGGGGGGGGGGGGGGGGGGGGGGGGGGGGGGGGGGGGGGGGGGGGGGGGGGGGGGGGGGGGGGGGGGGGGGGGGGGGGGGGGGGGGGGGGGGGGGGGGGGGGGGGGGGGGGGGGGGGGGGGGGGGGGGGGGGGGGGGGGGGGGGGGGGGGGGGGGGGGGGGGGGGGGGGGGGGGGGGGGGGGGGGGGGGGGGGGGGGGGGGGGGGGGGGGGGGGGGGGGGGGGGGGGGGGGGGGGGGGGGGGGGGGGGGGGGGGGGGGGGGGGGGGGGGGGGGGGGGGGGGGGGGGGGGGGGGGGGGGGGGGGGGGGGGGGGGGGGGGGGGGGGGGGGGGGGGGGGGGGGGGGGGGGGGGGGGGGGGGGGGGGGGGGGGGGGGGGGGGGGGGGGGGGGGGGGGGGGGGGGGGGGGGGGGGGGGGGGGGGGGGGGGGGGGGGGGGGGGGGGGGGGGGGGGGGGGGGGGGGGGGGGGGGGGGGGGGGGGGGGGGGGGGGGGGGGGGGGGGGGGGGGGGGGGGGGGGGGGGGGGGGGGGGGGGGGGGGGGGGGGGGGGGGGGGGGGGGGGGGGGGGGGGGGGGGGGGGGGGGGGGGGGGGGGGGGGGGGGGGGGGGGGGGGGGGGGGGGGGGGGGGGGGGGGGGGGGGGGGGGGGGGGGGGGGGGGGGGGGGGTGGGGGTGGGGTGGGGGGGGGGGGGGGGGGGGGCACTGTAACTTGGAAATATGTAGAGATGTTATGGGAACTAACTTCTTTTTAGGTTGTTGAGGTGACGGTTGATTAAGGCATCAGCCTCCGCAAGCTGGGGTGGAAGCGTGGTGTTTTCCCCCTCCATGTGAATCTCAACGCGCAGGACAGTCAAGTTTATCTCACATTGTTGCTGCAAGTGCCTTCTTCGCTGCCAGAAAACGTTTTTTCCTCGTCTCAGCCAGTTCCTTCGTTACAGTCAGGGATATCGAAGGCCAATTCCCTTCCCTGTAACCCCTCGCTTCACCGCAGCCCCTCTCAGCACCTTCTCCCGGTCGGACTGCCTCAAAAGCGTTCAGAAACAGCATGGGGAGGCTGCCCCTCTTCGGCTCCGGGGGGACTGAGACTCTGCACTCGCTCAATCTCAAATTCCGCTGCGGGACAATGCCCAGTCCTTCGCTCAGAACTTTTGTAACCCACATCTCAAGCGGACAACATCAGTTCCCGTAGGTTTCTTTGAGGCCAACTAAACGTACATTGTTTCTTTTTGCTTGTGGTTTTCTAGCGCCTGTACACGATCCCCACAGCGCGCTCACCTCTTCCCCGCAATGTTGCTTGTCGGTTTCAAGGCCCCCCATTTTGTCTTCCATCTGAGAGATTCCGTAGCTCCGCGTCTCCCTTCGTGCTTGAAAAACCACGGAGACAACCTCATTGATAGACATCAACATCCGAACCCACTACTGTCAGTTTTGCTCTCAGTTCGTGATTTCAGACAAAAACTTTTCAAGGGTTACGTTTTCCCCTAAAGCCTCCTCTCGCTCTTCATTAGCAGCTAGCGTTAGCATGGTTCTCGTGGACCATACCGTCGTCCCGGGTGTCCTTAAAATCTTCGAGTGGTCATTACTCGGTCAAACGTAGTGAAACGTTCACAGACAATATCAGTTTAGTAAATCATCCATGGGAACGTGATTTACCTCACATAAACATCAAAATTATTGGTGGTGGCGGGAGCTCCTCTAACAAAGCTGCCATCCCTGCTCGCGTACCACGTGACGCAGGCATATGACTAATTGACAAAAAGGAACTACTCCTGCTATTCAGTACATATAAACATATCTCTCGAATTTGACTTCTTTTTCATATCACCAGGTTTGGATGTTCTAAAATATACAAATGCGTGGTATGAAGTATATCCTACTGTCTCCTATCACGCTCCTACATCACTAACTAACAAATGCAAAGATGACACCCTCACCTTAAGATTTAATTCAAACTAGCTGCTTTCAGACCCGAGCTTTGATTCTCATCCACACCAACAACAACGAGAGGAGGAAAGAGAGAGATCAAAGCTCGGTCTTGAAAGCCAGCTATTGGAATTTAAATCTTAAAGTAGGGTGCATCTTTGGGGCATTTGTATATTATGTGAGAAGGAGAGTGATCGTACAGTAGTATACTGTCAAGACCAGCATTTGTATATTTTAGACAACCAACCCTGGATATTACAAAGAAGTCAATTCGAGAGTATGTTTTATATGTCTAGAATACAGGAGTAAGTCCTTATTGTCAATATTCATTATGCCTGGAGTCACGTGGGTAAAACCCGGAGCAGGATGCAGCATGTAGAGGAGCACCCGCCACCCACCAATAATTTGATGTTTAAAGTGAGTAAATCACGGTTCTTTTCCTTGGGACTGATTACTAACTGGATATATTGTTCTGATGAACGTTTCACGTTGACGTTGTGACCGAGAATGAACCACTCGAAATATTTCTAAGGACACAGGGGACGACGCGTATGTCCAACGAGAAACATGCTAACGCTAGCTGCTAATGAAGAGCACCAGGAGGAGACTTTCGGGGGAAAAGTAACCCTTGTAACAGTTTTTCTGAAATCAAACGATATGACGCAAAACTGACAGAGATGGGTACGGATGTTGTGTCTATCAAAGAGGTTGTCAGGGGTTACAAGCACGAATGGGGAGAACGGAGGCTTACGAATCTCTCAGATTGAAAGACAAAATGGGGGCCTTGAAACCGACAGCAAACATTTGCGGGGAGAAGTGAGCGCGCTGTGTGATCGTGTACAACGCTTGAAAACCACAGCAAAAGAAACAATGTAACGTTTAGTTTGCCTCTAAAAGAAACCTACGGGACTAGATTGGTACGATTGAGATGTGTGTTAAAAAAGTTCTACGAATGACAGTGCATTGTCCCCGAAGCGGAATTTGAGATTGAGCGACGGCACAGAGTTCCTCAGCTCCGTGCCGCACGAGGCAGCCTTCCCCATGCGTTCTGATCCGCTTTTTGAGGCAGTCCGCCCGGGAGAAGGTGGCTGAAGCGGCTGCGGTGAAGCGAGGGTTACATGGGAAGGGATAGGCTTTCGATATTCCCCTGACGTAACGAAGAACTGCTGAAAGAGGAAAACTATCTGGCAGCCGAAGAAGGGCACTGCATCTAACACAATGTGAGATAACTCTGGCCTTTCTGCGACGTTGATATTCACATGGAGGGGGAAAAACCAACGGCATCACACAAGCGAGGAGCTGAACGTTACATCTAACCGTCACAGCAACACTAATACAAGAGGTACGGACAATATCAGCGATACTGTTGTACAAGGACAGTGAGTTAAATACTTTATTTTTTTTCGTGGTGAGTGGGGGGGCTGACACGGGCTGTCGCATAGCAACGAACCATCGGGGGTATCAAATGGGGGGGGGGGGAGGGGGGGGGGGGGGGGGGGGGGGGGGGGGGGGGGGGGGGGGGGTGTCTGCTTCACATTCACCCTAAGAATCTTTCACTAAATTCAAAAAAGATTCATTTACTTAATATTTGTCCCTCTGTGCCCATGGGTCATTTTTAATCCAGGCCAAACGAATAATTGCATTTAAATGGAAAGACAAAGAAAGACCTGTTTGTGAGCAATGGAAAAGAGAGCTGGCAACAACATTAGCTCATGAAAGAATATCATTTGTCCTTAAAGGGAAAGCGTGTGAATTTGATGAGATATGGCAATCCTTTGTTAGTTAACTAAATTGAATATTAATATTATTAGTTCTGATTACATTTTGAATTCCTTTTTTTTTTTTTTTATTTATTTATTTATTTATTATTTTTTTTTTTTTTATTTTTTTTTATTTATTTATTTATTTATTTTATTTTTTTGTGTGTGTGTGTTCTCTCTTGCGGTAATCTCCATGGGGTTTATGTTTGTCTGCTAATGTGTTTGTTTGTTAATAATTGAAAAAGCATAAATAAATGATTAAAACAAAAAAAATACATATATTTATATACATCATATACACATAATGTCATTTTACTGTATTTATTATCGTCTTTATCAATAATGCGCACTCTTCAGCCGGTTATTGCAATCGCAGCTGTAGTTTCAACTGTGGGAGAACAAGGAAACGCAGAGGAGGGAGAGATCTCACTCTCTGACGATCTTTGGCAGTCCCCGTGTGTTTGTATCTCACAGCTGTTTGTACCTCACGGGTCACGCTTTGGACACGGACTTTCAGACAAACGTAGTTTATCCTCTGTGCATCGCACAGACAAATCAAAACTAGTTTCGGAAAGCCCTGAATACGTACTTCACAGAGGAAAAAAAAGTAAGTTGCTACGTTTTACCGTTCGCGAGTGAATTGATCATTTGTAAAACATGTGCGCGTGCATCGGCGCCGATGCACGCGGGCATATAGGGTTTGCTGGGGCACCAAACTTTATATAATTTGCAAAAACTATTTTGAAAATGTGTCAAAAGTTGTTTTCCTCGAGCGGTAATTTTCAACGTGTTTTGTTATTGTCAGTACATTTGAAAGAATTTGCTCAAAAAAGCTATATCTTGATAATACATTTTTCATCTGCTTTTCTACTATGATAATAATAATAAAAAAAAAAACATCTTATATTTTTCACATGTGCAAGAAAGAGCCTTGTGAGTTATTATTTTACTCGCTGAGAGTGAGGGTGGTCTCTTTATCATGTTTCTGTCTGAAAACGCTGATCTATAGAGGCTAAAAATACATATTTGAGAGTGAGGAACTACTTACTTGGATTTCACTGCGTAGTTCTATTCTTTGTGGTTTGAGTTTTAATTGAGTTCCTGTTTTAAAAATGAAAAACAAAGCACCTTATAATTATAAAAGTGTCCGTTGATGGAGAAGCGGTGCTGTCGCTCTTTCTCCCGTTGGGCCGCAGACTTCCCCTTCCTCCTCATCTTCACCAATGACGCGTCACTCATGCAGCGGAACAGGTTTGACTCCGCCTCCTGCTCGCTGTGCTTTTGTCGCTGAGGACGAAGAGTGGTCGTTTCATACGGGACTGGGGCTGGAACCACAATTGACATACAGTCCAATAACAGGTTTAAAAAAAATAATAGCAATATATCAGTAGTCAGTTGTGGACCACATTGAAATGTACTTAAAATCACATTCATTCTTTAATTCTTCATTCATTTCTGTCGTTTTTTATAATTCACAATCATATGTGGTTTCCAAAGACACAAGAGAACTAATACTATCATTTTTTAACAAAATAGGAAACTTTTTTCACAAAGGCACCAAGCTCACCGATCATTCTGTGGCTTCCAGTTTGTAATAACATGTTTTGCGTTCTCTCGGGCCGCAGTAACACAAGGAAGTGACATCATGCTAGAGACGGACATTGCAAATTAGCCTTGGCTATAAATGTTGTAGTGTTTTCACTTGTTGTTTGGGTACACTTGTCCCTATCAAAAAAAATCAATAATTAAAATAAAAAATAAAAATAAAATGAATAAATGTTACAGAAACAAATAATGAAATAACAATACACAAAATTATTGAAGCCAGACTTTGACTGACCCAATAATACAAAAATATACAATAGACACAATTCTAATGTACACATTTGGAACAAAAACAGAAAACCATAGCGTTTAGATTATCATGGCAGCCGGCCATTAGAGATGATCCGAACCTCGCCCATGGTAACTACCAAGCAACCATCAGCCCATCACTGTCATGGTGTGGATAATTTGTTAGTTATATTTTGGCATTAGTTCTGTGTTGTTTCTTTTTAGTTTGACTTCCTGTCCTCTGCCCCGCCCCAATGTGTTTCACCTGTGACTGTCCCTGTCTGCATGTGCCCTGTCCTCATCCCAATTGGTTGCTGGTTCATTATATTGTCTCTGTCTGTGTTCCTGTGTTTAGTTTGGATTTTTGGGGTTTGTTTTTCTCCTGGTATTCTTTTGGTAATCTTGCTTTTTTTGGTCCTCCTTTATTTTATTCCGTGACAATCAGGGGCTGAGACTGCAATGTTCCTTCATGGACTATTCACTTGCTGAACCCAAATTCAGGGTTCGAAGGCCCGTGAGCGGTTGGATGACGGGTTCATGTTTGCATTTTTAAAGCCAATATCGAAATAACACACATAGATCATGTAGAGCGGTAAATCACACTTAATGTAATCTTAATGTTTGTTTTTAATGCCCTGTGGGATTATAATTGTATTCTATAATGTTGATGTAGATTTTAATGTTTATGATTTATGCTTGATCTGACCAAGCTAGCAGGTTAGCCTGGTCCGTCCTGTCTATAGACTGACATTTACTCACTGCGGGATGGATATGTGTTACAGTATCTTATCTAATAGGACACAGAGGTCTTTACAACCTTTGAGGGCATATATGTTTTAGTTGTAGATTTTAAAAAGACTTGGATGGAATTGGCAAGAGAATTCACATGAAGTCTTTGGTTGTGATAATTGTGGCACAATTATTTTTTAAGGTTAAACTTGTCAAACAGAACTGACCGGGTGGCGTTGCGTTGCTGATGACAGTTTCTTGCGTCTCGTCGATCTGGTGCAGGTCTGAATACTCTCCCCACCGCGTCATACCTCTGGATGTGAAAAAAAAAACATCTCTATAGAATCTTGAGAAGAAGCAAGTAACCAAGTGTTTTCTCACAACGTATTACTTGTATCTCCTTTTTTGGCAAACAGACGTATCCTTTTTAGTCTTTCCAACTGCACAAGCACTGTGTACGGGCATGTGTAGGGTGCCTTCTTCATTTGCACCACATCAGAACTTTGGACAATGTACGAATTTGTTGTTTATTGTGTAAATACTGTTTTTAGCATCGATATTTCACTGATAAGTTGATTTGTATCTAGAAAGAAGCCTTCGTAGACAAGGAGAACATGCAAACTCCACACACAAAGGCCCTGGAGATGGAATTGAACCCAGGACCTTGTAACACAAGCGCTAACCACTGTGCTATGGTGTATGCG